>OZ026615.1:99063017-99075517 GCA_964020975.1 Hermodice carunculata | reverse complement strand
CAGAAAATGTGGTGTGTGCACAGCCAGCACTTTTAACAGGGCACATGGACAGCTTTTGGGACTCGCAAACATTTACGTATAACCATACAGAGAGACAAGTTACTTAAGAAAGAGCTGGAACTTGAATTTATTATAATTGTTGACGAAGAAGACGGTGAACAGTACATTGAATAGACATTATTACTATGAGCAAATTATATAAAATTTAAATTAAGTTTTAAAAAATAATGCAAATTCCCATATTCAGTACAATGAGCTGAACAGAGAGATAGACTCTTGGGCCTAAGAGCACTGATTATGAACTCTTGGCCTTCTGTCCCATCCCTGTTAGCTGATATACCTAAGAAATTAATACCGGTACTGCATCGTTTGTGTTATGTTGCTGTTCTGGGGTGATGGCAACAGGCTTAAATTGACGCTAACATTGGTGCCATGCGCAATGTCAGCCTCATGATCCCTTCATTAACCCCTTAACACCAACACACACGATATTCATTTCTTATACTTAGGCCTACATTTGATCTTTTTTTTTTTTTTTTTTTTTTTTTAGTAAAAATAAAATTCACAATAAACATCGATATTAACTCATTCAATGCTGGTCATTCAACATGTCACATTTTTATTTCCGGAAATACCGGTGGGAGGAGCGTTATTTCTACGGACATTGATTATTAGTTGGACTGGAACATGAAATTTGAAAGTGAATGTGTGGCAACATGTGTAATTGAAACAAATACATGTGGATGGGTTCTGTATTCATGGCATTATGGACCAAAATGGCATTCTAATACTTAGTGTAGAAGAATAATTCTGTAAATATAATTAATAGGCCTAACGTCATGCAATGGCTGCCATGTACGGCTACAACAAACGTATGTCCCGAGACGTGAGTAGGCCTAAAGCAAGTAAAGGCCTAGTCTTTCTTAGATTATTCGTTATAAAACAAAATAGCTCATGGATATAAAAAAAAATAATAAATGAGGGCGCGGTCATGGCGTCGAGCTAGTCCAAAGGCAAAGGGACCTCCCCACTCGATCTCTGTTGCAGTGTTGGCTTGTCGCTAACCGCCAGCCAACAGAGCGTGGTTAGCCGCAAGCCAGCACTAAACAGAGCGTGGGGAGGTCCCTTGGGGCTAGGGTCGAACTAGAAGTAGAACAGGCCAGGCTGCGAATTAACGGCGCGGTCTTGGAGAGGAGTGAGTTCTTCAATCTTCCCTCGCCAGGACCGCTTCGCGGCCTGGCTTGTTCTAGGTTGACGCCATGACAGCACCCTCATTTATGTTTATAATATTCATTACTTATTTTGTTTTATAATAATTAACTAAGATAAGAAAGGGTCTTAAGAAAGACTAGAAGGCGTACATTTAGGTTCACAGTTCAAATTGGGCTTCTGAAGATTGACTAACAGTTAGGCCTAATGGCATGCCCGAGGAGGTCACACACGGGCCACTGTGACTGTGTAGTGTGTTGTTGTGTCTGTGGTATAAATTTGTTCACACCAGAATGAGGTTTGGCAATAGTCTGATAAGACCAAGGTTCACATCCATGTGTAATGGTCGAGCCTTTACTAAACTTAACGCGCGACCATTTGACCTGAACCACGCCCTGATAAATTTGGCATCGGACTGCAGCCAACCCTAACTTGTTTACTACAAGTTTATAAAACCCCCAAAGTTAGGCCTACATACTATTACTATCCCGCACGCAATACTAGGCCTACCCGTACTAGAACCTAACTTCGTAAAACAAGCCAACACGCACAGTTTGTTCCAGGCTTTAGTGCCTGTTGTGTTATTTTTGAATGCATAGGCGTAATTAAATGGCTGTCAATCAGATATCGTGCCAGAGCTGAGAGATCCTATATCCAAAAATATCGGACTCTCGTGAGCACCGAACAAAGCTAGCGTTCTTGACACACGGGATAATAAATGTATTAAACAACGAACAGCATCTTGCGTCACAACACACGTGCTGGACGTCACTTGCTTGCAAACCTCCCCATCATAAGAGTGAGTCGCCATATTTATCCAGTAACTATAGCTGTATCATCCAGAAAAGGTGGAAGATACAGACTGGGTGATAACCCTGTCCATATCACCACAGTGCAAAGGTCAATCCGTATCACCACAGTGCAAAGGTCACTGAGAACTACTTTCCTTCGAAATTCTTGTAGTAGGCGCACGTCAAGCATGTAGTTTTCAAATGACCCAATTACTGGATCCTGCGTTACAGTTATTCATACGCAAAACTATGCAAAGTCTTGCTTGATGAAATAAACGTTGAAACTGTTTTTAATTGTCTTTTTTTTTTTTTTTTTTTTTTTTGTATTTAACGATGAAAATATAATTACAGCTATAATTACTGGATAAAAGTAAAACCAGCCGCGTGGAGGAGACTTGTCAGCAGACTGGCCTCGTTCCCGCGGCGGATCACTCCTCGTGCAAGCACTCGGAGTGATCCGCCGCGGGAACGAGGCCAGTCTGCTGACTCGTCTCCTCCACTTGGCTGGTTAAAAATTTACTATTGTATGCCATCATTCACTTGACGTCTTCACTTCGCAGATCACCTCAGTGTGCATGGTCCTGGCACATGCCACAGGTCCAGTCGTTCAGCGAAATAGGTCTAACTATAACATTAGTAATAATAATAGGCCTATTTGTCGGACCATGTACTTGCTGCCGACTACATCGACTGTTGTTGTTTTGCTAATTTGCACCACAATTGCAATGGATCTTTCAGTTGAATACATCTGGAAGGGCGCGTAAGTTTCAATGATTTTAAGCGCAACATAATGCCTATAATACGAGTTTACCTAGGCCGACATCATAGAAGCTTTGATTTGGCGCTTTAAATCGAATCCACTCAGGCCCTCCTGGAGTCAGGACGTCCGGAGGCTACAGTAGTAGGCATAAAGCTAATTTGAAACATTTTCAAGTTTACATCCCATGTATTATAATATAAGGAACAAATCATATTCATTAAATTTGAAATTTAGAAGAAAATTTTAGGCTTAATTAGCTTGCTATCATAGTTCATCATAATACGAGTTTACTTACGCCTACATGATGTACGCTTTGAATTGATCTGGCATTATAAACTGCGTAACCTTTCTCGAAATCAACTCAGGCTCACCTGGAGACAGAGGCTACACTCAGCCTACAGTTGGCCTATTATAATCTAGAGTAGTTTTAACTATTATTGGCACAATAAAAGTATGGACGGTAACAAGCTGTATTGTCATACAGGGGATGTACCAATGATAGTCAGCGGTCTCTTTTGTACGCCTACGCACACAGACATATTTGCAGTCAAGCAAATCTAAAAAATGTAAAATCCAAAGTTGGTGTTTTACTGGCCGTTTAACTACTACTAGATGATGAAAGAAAACAAGTCAACGTTACAGGCTCAAAGTCTCAATAAAGCGTGAGATCTCCGCTTTTTAAGGCTTTTCAGAACAACTAAAAGTCGCCTGTTTCACCAATTCTCAGCAAAGCCTCCCGTGTTCTGTATCAAATTGCAGCCTGTGCAATTAATGTCGAAGTACACTTTTACCAACAAAATGAAGTGAAGCGAGAAAGTTGTAACCACTGCAGCGAAGCCAAAGAGTTGTGAAAATTTTATGATCCGTTGTGTCACATGTCTACACATGATGAATTTTATAGTGACCATCTTGAAGACAAACCTTTTCATAGTAATAAAAGAGCCATTCTCTGGCAGCATTTTGCGTGGCTTTAAATTACAGAGGCCTGAGAGGGATCACTGTAGACTGTAGTGTCTATAAGAGACCTTAAGTTGTATAGTAGATCTGCGTGAAATAAACATCAATTTTCTTGTAAAAATGTGAAGGGAAGCAAACATTTTCTTATGAAAAGTAAAGTGAAAAAAGTCATAAAAAGTGAAGTGAGAAACAAGCATATTATTCAGGGCACAATGTGGAGGCTCTTTACTGGTAGGTACCATAACTTGATGGAAAGCAATGACTAACACTTCCTATAACTTAGTTAGTAGAGTCGTGAGGGTTGCCTCTAGCCCTCCGCTTGTTAGAACTTACAATTGCGAGTTTTTCACTTCATTTTCATATCGTATCCGTGGTTCTGCGTCATTGGGGGTGAAACAAATGCAGATTATATTAATTAGGCCCACTATAGAGTTATAGTACTAAATAGGAAGATCACATCCTGAAACACTCATACCAGCTAGAGGCCACAGTAGAACTGCATGTAGCAGTTAAAATGGTACTCAATGATAATAATGGGAGACTCTAAGGCCATAGGAGTTGGGGCGCAGCGGTTAGATTTGTGCCCGATAATAAAGGTATACCCCAGAGGCCACAGGAGTTTGGGGTACAGCAGTTAGACTAATACTCAATAATAATAGTAGGCTCCAAGGGCCACAAGAGATAAGTTACAGCAGTAAGACTTAAAACTAATAATAATGTGATAACAGAACTTCATTACTTCTATATACTTGTACATTATTTCCAATGGCGCGCGCGCGCGCGTGCGTGCGTGTGTGTGTGTGTGTGTGTGTGTGTGTGTGTGTGTGTGTTTGTGTGTGTGTGTGTGTGTTGTAATTATGTAACCATGAGCCCTTATGGGCATAATACGGTTAATAAAATATCAAATTTATTTGCGGATGAAAATGGTATTCAAATTTTCGTTGACAGCATATTTGATTGGAATTTGACCAATGACGTCGGAAGCTCTCCAAACAAGACGCAATTGGCAGACCTTCAGCTTCACCATTTAGGCCGAGAGTCCAATAGGAATTTTTTGGACAGCAGTGACAATGTTAATGCCATTGTCACAGACAGAACCCTTTCACCAAATTTTAAGTCAGGTTGGACAGATCATCTGTGGCATATGATTCTGGGCAATAAACCTGTGTTTGGAGGTAAGTATGACAGAGTGAATTGATAACAATATCTCAGAGTTTTAAATCAGGCAATCGGACCTTCTTGCCAAAGTTGGTAAATGTAGGCTTACTAACTGTATCTGGTATGCGTGTTTTCATTTGCGCGCTGAACTGCCTGGGTAGGGAAGATGGGCTCAAGCTGGATGGCAAATCAACTATTTGCAGTGCACTAATGTCTTAATGTTTGGAGAATCACATGCACAGGAAACAAATTTGAAGATGCTAATTTTAATGGCAATGCATTTTACATGTCCGTTCATACGTAGATAAAATTCTGTTAATCTTGAGCCCAGGTGGGCACAAATGGCACACATAGGTTTTCCAAATTTCATGGCGTGAACATAATATAGTACGTTTGATATTGTTGTGGAGACTTGTGTTCGAACGTTTACAGAAAAAAAATGAAATTGAATATTGTGTCATTCTATCGACAATCACATTCATAAATACTAAAAAGGAACGACGCAGGTCTTGACTTATTATTGGAATACCTTTGCAAAAGTTACTATTTGTACCAGTAGTTATCACTGGAATGGCAAAGAATTCTTTGCACTTCCGATGTCAAAAATCTTACTATTTTACAGTTTACATCCAGTGACATTAACCCTGGAGTCACACACTTTACTCAATTTTTCATCACCTTCGGCCTAACCTATCTGTTAAGGCTATTGTGTATGTCGAATTTTTGCAAGCTGTAAAATGGAGCTGCTTTTTCTACATCTAACTTCAAAGTGTCGTTATGTCTGTGGCAACACAGACTTTCTTTCTTTCTTTCTTTCTTTCTTTCTTTCTTTCTTTCTTTCTTTCTTTCTTTCCTTTTTCCTTTTCTTTTTCTTTCTTTCTGTCTTCTATCTTTACCAGCGAATTTGTCTGACGTTTCATTTGAGACTGGTATACGTACAAACTCCAAACTTCACATGATTATACCTCCATACATAAAAGCTGATCTCTTTATAAAGAGGGATGACAGTTTTGGCAATTATGCAAATTAGGGCCATTTGAAAATTTTATCTTGAATATCTTCAAAACTATCATAGGAAGAGATGCCATTGCAAACTTCAATTTGTAGGTTTGTGCTGTAGGCACGCCCAATGAACCACAAGCAAAAGTTGTGAAATTTAAATTTATGCTAATTAGGGACACTTAAAGAAGTTTAAATGTTGAATATCTTCAGAACTATGATCTAAAAACATTACTGTTGGTGAAAATGAATATACAATAAGCCAATATGTGGATAATACCTGCTTAACCATACTTGCAACAAAAGAGTGATTGAAATTTTTGAGGTTTATTCTTGTCTGCGAGTAAATTATGACAAAACGGAAGTCATGCGTATCGGCAAGGTCAAAGGTCAATCATTTCGGATTGTTATCTCTAAAAATGAAGAAGTGTGATGGACAAATTCCATTATTGGGTATAACTATGCATTATGACCCTAACGAATTACTACATTTTAATTACGATCTTTACATCAAAAAGTAAAAACCTAGCTCGACTTATGGTCAAAGAGAAGTATTACATTGTACGGAAAGATTAGTAGTAGTAGTAGTAGTAGTAGTAGTAGTAGTAGTAGTAGTAGTAGTAGTAGTAGTAGTAGTAGTAGTAGTAGTAGTAGTAGTAGTAGTAAGACATTTGCATTATCCCAGCTTCTATATGTAATGTCTGCATTACCCAGCCCTCTAAGTCATAATCAAAGAAGGGAAAAGACTGATGAATCTGGGGAAACTGACTTTTTAAAAAGGTGGAAACTTTGCTATATAATTGTATATGATATGGACCTAACAAAGATAATATAAAGAAAATAAAGATGTATACTGCTTGGACCATATGATGAATGGGGAATAAAAATGACGCACATTCAGTTCATAATTCTGCTCTTAAGTTGAGCTGGCTACACAGATTGACAAACCCAGATTTTGAGGGTAAATGGATAATTTTAGTGGTTAAGCAATCACCAAATATTGGGGGAAATATATGGAAATGTAACATTAATCCAATAGATATAAATGCTGTATTTGAAAAAGTGTATGGTACTCTTTGGAAAGAAATTATTAAAAATTGATGTGATTTTCATGCTGTAAGACCAACGAAGTTGGTAACATTAAGAAACAAGTTATCTGGTATAATTCTTTGATAACAGTCCAGAGTAAACTAATTTTTGACAGGAAGTGGTATTCGGAAGATATAGAAACAGTAGCAGACCTACTGGATAAAAATGGGAAGTTTTTCAATTTTGAAAGTTTCTGTAGGTAGTACCCAAACGTAAAAAACATATTTTTTGCAATACCAAAGTTTAATTCATGCTATTCCTAGAGACCGGAAACTTGAAATTACTGAAGGTGAAGTAAACAGGTTTCAAAAAAGTGCTGATAATAAGTACTGCGTTGAAGAAATCAAAGAGAATCGTAAAGACTCAAAAATTTTCTATTCAGAATTATTGGATAGACATACAAAGACTGAATGTTTGGTAATCAGTAAATGTGCAAATGATCTGAATGTAGATGTTAGTTACGAATACGGGCAGTATTGTTTTCAACAGATATATAAATGTACCATCTCCTCAAATATTAGAATCTTTCATTATATAAATATTTGCACAGAATTGTTTATACAAATTATAGATTATGTAAAATGGGTATTAAAGATGATCCACTTTGTATATTTTGTAGGGAGGAGAATGAAACACTGATTCAATTTTTTTCACGACTGGATAGTTTCCCCCAAAAATGGGCACGATATTTTTGATCGGTTGAAAAATATTTACTATATTAATGTCAGTCTCTCAAGAATTGAAATTTTGATGGATCTAGAATTTGTTAGTGATGTGATCTGGTCTTTTATTTATTTTTTGAAAACCCTCTATAGAATGTTTTTAACGTTATTTCAAAGAAATACAAGACATAGAGCTTAAAATAGCGGTGAACAAAACACAAAAATAGGTGCAAAATTTTCAATTTTTAATCTTACGGATTGTATAATGACATGGGATTTATGGATATAATACAAAATGTTATTGAATTACAAGTGATGTAATAACTGCTTATTCGGTGGATGATGTAATTTATATTATGTACTATTTAATTGCCAATAAAAAATGTTTAAAAAAGATCTTAGGTAGAGGTGCAATTCGAACTTCAATTCATAGATTTGTTCTGTAGGCGCATCCAATGAATCATAAACAAAAGTCGCATAATTTTAATTTTGCCAATAGAGGCACCTTATGATTTGTGCTTGAACACTAGCCTTAAGGTACTGCCTCAAAACGGCTAACAGTTTTGTCCATTCGAGCTCGAGCTTACGGCGTTCAAGTTTAAGTTGAACTTGTCAAATTTCTACGCAGAAATTTAATTTTTGGCACAAAAATCTGGCGGCTTTTGTTTATATTTTAGAGAAAAACGTACGAGTTGTGGTACCGTGGACTCCAGGGATGAGGTGGCTGGCAAGAATCTGCGTCCTTGGCCTCTTGTACACAATTTGTAAATTTGGAATTTCACCCGTTATTTCAGGTGACTTTTCCTGTTTTATTATTGTTGTTTTTTTTTCTCTCTACTTCTATTGATTGCCACTCAACCAGTACATGCACAAATTACGTGCATATATCATTACATCTTTTTTTAACATTTGACTGAAAACAGTACCTTGTCGGACAGGTAAGACATCAAAGCAATGTTTAGGTAACTGCCACCTTTCAAAGTTCATAGACTAAAAATATTACTTGTAACATGTAAAAACTCTATATTTTTGGAATGGACATTAACCAGATATTCTAAAGCTGGCTATATTTACAACATTTATTTATTTATTTATTTATTTATTTATTTATTTATTTATTTATTTATTTATTTATTTATTCATTCATTCATTCATTCATTCATTCATTCATTCATTCATTCATTTATTTATTTATTTATTTATTTATTTATTTATTCATTTATTTATTTGAACATATTTATACAGGGTAACCCGTTCAGTCATAGACTGCTTTTCCACGGGACCCTGTGACATAAATACAATGTTAAGACAACATAAAACAAATATACAATGATGATAATAAACAAGCAGAGACAAGTACATCTAAAACAATTTTCACAAACAATGAAATACATAAACTAGAGCTACTACATAGCTACACAAATAGACAAAACATTACTAAAATAAACATAAATTATACCAACCATCACAGAAATTAAAATACAATTACATATGTGTTCACACGAGCTGACGCATTTGGTTTTTGAAGCCCTGAACAGATTCCGCGTGGCTCAGAGCCTGTGGTAGTTTATTCCAGACCTCTGCGCCTTTGTATGCTAATGATTGTTTAAATTTTTCGTAGTGTGGTCGGGGAACCTGTAAATTGCCTGCGGTGGCACTTCTTGTTTTATAATCATGAATATTATTTCTGAAAGTAAATCTATTTGTAACATAATCTGGCGCTTGATTATTAAGACATTTGAATACTAAAGTGGCAGTATGGCTTTGTCTCCGTTTTGCAAGAGATTACCACCTTAACCCAGCTTTTATTTCATGCGAGGGAACAGCATAGTCGAAAATACCAGAGGTGATTCTGGCTGCTCTATTTTGGAGTCGCTGTAAAATGTTTTGAAGGTGATTATCACAGTTTCCCCAAACCGTATCACAGTAATCGAAGTGAGGCTGTATGATAGTTTTGTAAACGGCATTCAAAAGGTGACCGGAAAGGGTATGTCTCAGTCGACTGAGAACACCTATTTTAGGTGCGAGTTTACTTACAATATAATTTATGTGTGCATCCCATCTAAGGTTTGCGTCAATCTTAACTCCAAGCAACTTAACTTCCGTTTCTTGTTTAAGTGCTATATCATTAATTTTTAAATCGGATTCTTTGTCTGACAGTCTCCTATCGGATAAGATCGCCATAGACCCAGATTTATCAATATTCATTGAGAGTTTATTTTTTATATACCATTCATGGACATCAATGAGATCCTGTTGGATACGTGATTTCGCCTCATCAACAGAGGTTACACTAGAATAAATTGTGGTGTCATCAGCCGAAATGTGACATTTAGATTTTTCAAGACACGTGGGCATATCATTAATAAATAATAAGAACAGTGTGGGCGCAAAGAAGATCCCTGGGGGACACCAACACTTACTGCTCTTTTTTCAGAAGATTTCCCATTAAATGATACAATTTGTGTTCGCTTATGTAAATAGGATCTGAACCACGTATGCTCATTGTTATTAATTCCATAGAATTTCATTTTTTAATTTTATGGTCAATCGTGTCAAAGCACTTTTGAAGATCTATAAAGGCCGCAACAGTAATTTTGTCATTATTGATATTATCTAACCAATCGTCCACCATTCCATGTAAGGCTGTCTGTGTGGAGTGAAACTTTAAGAATGCAGACTGCTCAGACGTTATAAGATTATTGTCAGTCAAGAAATTTAGTAAATGGGATTGTACATGTTTATCTATAATTCTGCTGATATATGACAGTACTGGTATTGGATGGTAATTTGCATATTCACAACGATCGCCTTTGTCCTTGTATACCGGCGTAACACGTGATAACTTCCAGTCAGCAGGTACCACGCCGGTTTAATTGTTAATTAAAGATTCAGCTATTTTGGTAAACGTGCTAAATATGTCACACACCTATACAAATGTGGAAATAATTGTTTACAGGTTCATTCAAATTTCAAACCCGACCAGGTATTTGTCGTCGTGTCTGTGTGTGCGCGTGCCCGTCCATCACTCGTGTGGACGCAATATTTTTTCTTACCTGCTATCATGAAACTTGTACTGTGGAATCATCTCATTGGAAGCTTGGCTTGGTTAGACGGTCTGAGGCCTAGGCCTGTTTTCAAGGTCACCAGGAGGTCATTATACGTTGGGCCAATGCCGGCCGAGGGGGTCTTAAGGTCGTTCCAACGGTTATATTTTATTATTTGTGTAGTTTTCCAAACGTGTGTCAAAAATAGAGGAAGCTGAAAATATTGAAAGCTCAATTTTGACTTTTCATGCCTGCAAACATACACTGATGAATAACCCATGACACGTTTTTCGGGACATGTTTGCACGCATGAATTCTGTGCAAAATAAATAAATAAATAAATAAATAAACAAACAAACAAACAAACAAACAAACAAACAAACAAACAAACAAACAAACAAACAAACAAACAAACAAACAAACAAACAAACAAACAAACAAACAAACAAACAAACAAACAAACAAACAAACAAACAAACAAACAAACAAACAAACAAACAAACAAACAAACAAACAAACAAACAAACAAACAAACAAACAAACAAACAAACAAACAAACAAACAAATAAATAAATAAATAAATAAATAAATAAGTGAGCGAGGGAGTGAGTGGGAGAGTAAGTAAAGTAAAGATTTATTTCCACATTTGTATGGGGGGTATAAAATTTCAAATGCCTGCCACAAAGCTGAATGTCCCTTTCACAGTTACGTGACAAGGTTATAATTAGCCATATTTATAATCTTTGGGTCTTGTCCACTCCAAAAATATATACTTTTTACATGTTTCCATTCATAATTTTCATTGTTTGAACGTTGGTAGGTACTCTTTACCGAAAAATCACTTTGGCGCCTCACCTTGATTGGATATGTTTGCACTGTTATGGCTGAGTCAATTTATATCTGAGTGGTGCTTTTTGTGGTAAAATAACACCACCTTTTATGTTAAATGAACACTTTTTTATGTTTGGAACAAAAGAAAAGATACTTAATAGTTATTGGTTAAATCTTGGCTCATGCTGATATTGATACATCTTATAATAATGTCTTTTTCAGCTCAGCTGACTTGTCAGTCAGCTGAGCTTATAGGATTGTTAAATATAAGTCGTCCGTCCTCCATCTGTCCACAATTCACGTTTTCAACTTCTCCAAAACCACAGGCTAGACTCACTTCAAACTTGGTGAGGATGCACCTTGGGTGGGTATCCACCAACTTCATTTAAATGGTCATGATCCATGCTTTTTTCGGTCAAGTTTTTTGGCAAAATCTTAAAGATCATTCCGAAACCACTGACCCAATTGGTTTGAAATTGCATAGGAACATTTCGGGGGGGGGGGGGGGGGGGGGGGGTCCAGACATTAATTTTTTCAACCGGTGGCACTTTGATTGTCTTCTTCCTTTTTCTATACGAATTTTGTGTGTTTTTGATATTTACGACTTCTTCTCCAAAACCGTCACTCAGATTGTTCTGAAACTCTGTGAAAATGTAGCGGAAGAGGGGGGGGGGGGGTCAAACAAAGTTGTTCACTGGTAGTGATACTCTGGATCCCAGATTTTTGACGAATTTTTCAGTTCGGGTACCTGTCGGTTAATGCATGCATGCATTCCGATTGATTAACATGCAAAACAATGGAGATGGTAATGGAAATTCACGTTTTCGACTTCTTATCTAAAACCGTCACGCAGATTCACTTCATACTTGGTGGGAATATCCTTGGGTAGGTGTCTACCAAACATGTTCAAATAGTCATGCTTCAGTGATTTTTTTATTTTCTATGATTTGCTTGTTCATTTTTGGCATTTTTTTATTTAAATCGTCTTCTCCGGAAA